>CM041776.1:173890136-173930403 GCA_023374045.1 Limonium bicolor | reverse complement strand
AAAAGTCCTAATGACCCATATGTTATAAAATACCATTTATACTCCATACTTTCAGTAATCCCACATATACCCATATGTTATATAATTTTTACATTTTAATACATAACTTAGTATAATTTGATAATTAAATTAATAAATCATCTAATCTGGTCAAAGTCTTTTGCTTGGTCAATGTTTGACTTCCAAACATTATTTTGACCCCACTTTCTTGGTAATTACATAGATTACCCCAAACTTTCCAATATTTACAATTTCATCCCAAAACTTTATAAAATCTTAGAATTTTTATTTAAATACATTTTAAATCCCAATTTTCGGCTATATTCACCTACAACCCTATAATGTTTGTTTATTTACGGCTTTGACCCCATACTTAATAGTAAGTACATAAATTAAACTAAATAAGCTTTTAAACGTAAATAAAATGGCCTAATGACATGGCCTTATTACAACTTTGCTTTATAACATGAAATTACACATAAATAGTTCAAAATATAATATAAGCTTTCGGCCTTACTATACTTTATTTATTTTTCCACATAATGTCATAGTTTGACCATTATGTTAAATAAACCACTTAAATGACTAGCTTAATTTATCTAAGTCATTTTTTTCCATACTTAGGTTAAAATCACCCATATAAATACCTCCACTCTCGGCACATAATTTATATAAGCTAAGAAATCATAAAATCACAAGTTTAAGGTGTTTATACCTTGATTTATGCACTTAAAGCCCTAATATTCATTCGGCAGGGTTATACCCAAAATTTTGACCCCCCTGGTTAGGGTCTACGGGGTGCTGGTGTTGTGAGGGGCATTTTAGTCAAGTAGTGAGAGATCCCGGCTCGATCGGCACATCCCAGGGCATGGAGAGCAGCTTCGTCATTGTTAGGGGCGTTTTCGTAATTTTTAAGGCTCCTAAGACCTCCTATAAGCTTTCTCTCTCCTCCAAAGGATGCCCAAATCAGCTCGAAATGTTTTGATATTTTAACCCATGATAGAGTATGACATTTTAAGCATAATGGCGTTGGAATTTTGATTTTTCGAGTTTCCAATAATTTTCTAGCAATTTCTGACTGAATATGAAGAGAAATTCAATTTAAAAATATTCCAACATTTAAAAAAATCCGATTCCGCTTCAGAAAATTCATAATTTCCATCCTTGACACGTGGTTAAAATTTCACAGCAAAATTCCTTTGGGAAGTCACTCAACTAAAATATCGAAAAATCTTACTTTTACTAGATTTTCTTTATCTTTAAGAAAGTCTATATAAGGGGATAGGTTTTTGGATAAAATCAGAACCTCATATGCTAAAGAACCCTAGAGAGTCAAAAGAGGCAGCCTCCTCTCTCTCTCTCTCACGTTTTCCAACACCCGGCCACCCAAATCATACCGAAAATCCCCCGAAATCACCATCTAAACACGTTTTCCAATTCCCAAAGCACCAATAATCATCAAAACCCCACAAAATCACCACCAAAACGTGAAGAACAGCAAGAACAACCAACCACCAGAAGCCCGGTTCGAAATCCTTTCGGGTCTGCCATCAACGAAGCGCTCGATGAATCCCGGTGTGAAGAAACGTTGTGAATCCGAAGGTAAAACAGGTAGAAACTCCACTCCCCTAATTATCTACGGTATTATCTGTCTTTCCTCAAAATTTGGGCTCAAACTAACCCCTCTACACTTCTGCATTGATGTTTGTTTAAGCTTCTGTCCAATAACTTGTTTACCAAGTTTCGTGCTTAATTCGAATTCAAATTGAAAACTTTAGATCACTAACGTCTTGTATACCTTTCAGGCTACACACCCATAAAATTTGAGCCAAAAACACCTTCGGGAACAGCCTCAACGCGTCCGAGGGCGGTCCGCACCCATGGACGTCATGTCCGGGGTCCCGGACTCCCTGTCCGTAAGCTCGGACACCCACGGACGGCGGCGGGATCTTTAAATTTTAAAAAATTAGGTTTTTTTAATAATGTCCGGGCCCACGGACAGCCTGTCCGTGGCCCCGGACTTTACAATTTTCTGTTCTCTGTTTAATTCGACTTTTATCTTCATATAGGTTAACTGGGGTCCGTGGTTTCGGACATTATGTCCGTGGCTACGGACGGAAACAAAACTTGACCTAGTTCTGCCTCCGAAACCCTAGTTTAGGTAATTTTAATTTCCACTTTAATTTTCTGTCAAAAAAGGCTAAAAAACACAAAAAAAAGAAGCTCGCGCACTTAGGTTAAAACAACTCGTAATAAGCCGTAAATAAACTAAGTAGAGGAAAAACGACCTAGGAAGGGTAATGAAAGTAATTGAACCCTAATTAAGTCGAATATCAAGCCCCAGAACCCGAACTCTCCTTTCCTAATTTGATCTAGGTTAAAATTAGGTGGCGACTCGTAATAGGTTCCAGTGAGCTAGCTCAGGTTTTAATAATTATTGTTATATGACATAGTTATTAATCTTAGGTTATAAGTGGACCTAAAACCCGTTTAGATCCTAATCAACTTTAATCAACATAGGGTAGGGTTTAAAATCGAGGCTCATAGACTGGCGACTCTGCTGGGGACAAATTCTTAATTTTAACTTGTTTAATTTTAAGAAAGAGGGCTTAACTCGAAAATTGTTTATTTATGGCTTTATTACTCTGTTTGTTTACTTTCGTGCGCATTTTAATTTTCTGCACCTTTGCATCATATGAGAGCGAGGGTCCACACAAACTGATTTCACCCCGGGACCCGTTTGAGGGTCCCCTGTCAGGGACTCACACCTTTTAGGTGATGTGAATAAGCGGGGGAAAAGAGGAGGATGTCGTCTAACCACATCCCCTTAATACCCAGGCTTTAGCCCCAAGCGTTTTCCTGGCAGTGTCCTTACCTAGCCCATTGTTTGGTCAGTCAAAGACCCGACCGTAGACGCACACCTTCAGGTGATGTGAAAAAAGTGGGGAAGCCCAAAGAGAATAGCACGCAAGCCCTATTCCTTTGGGGTGACCTGGGCCTGCGCCCCAAGCACCTCTCCGGATCGATCCATACCTGGTTTGATTTAAACGTCTAGTGAGGACATGTTGAATTTGTGTGGGCCTTGTTTGCTTGTATGATCGGCCCACTACCTAGCCTAGAGTTTGATAGGAACTTCTCCTACGTCAACCTAGCCCAGCATGAATTGGCAGCTCTATTTGTTTGCGGCCCAGAGGCCCTGTTTGGTTTAACGTGTGAGTCGTTCGGGTTTCGGCCCAAAAGCCTAGACTTAGGTGATTTCTCTGCTGGCCCAATTTGAATTATCCAATTAGTTTTAGGCCCATAAAAAAAGAAATCCACCTGAGCTTGAAATAACTCACAAGTCCTGAAAATAAGATCTTTTTTCGGCTTAGCAACCATCTTCTCTGGCCCAAAGAAAGTTAGGCCCATTTGTGATTTAGGGACCATTCCAGCCCATGTGCTTTACTCTAGGCCCAAACACACTCCAGCCTAAGGGCTCATTTTAGTCTAGGTAGACTTCTTATCCGGGCCCTAGCCCAAAACCCTAGATCTAGGTGTCACCTCTCAAGCCCAATCAAAGTCATCTATTTGGGTTTCAGTCCAAATTCCAATTCACAGTCTGAAAATACTCCGGCCCAAACACCTCATTTTCTGGGTATCTTAGCCCATTTGCATTCAGTCCAAGCCTGTTCCGGTGAAGTGTCATTCTCACCTTAGTTCATTCAGCCCACTTCTTCTTGTTAGCTAATAATGGACACCTTGGAAACAGGTAGGCCCGAATCACAAGCATGGCAGAAGGAGGAAGTCCAATCAATACGGATGCCTAGTTAGCCGTAAAATTCAATGGGATGCTGAAAAAGATTGAGCGCATGGAGAAGGCCAACAAGCCAGCCGGTTTCGACTACTTTTCCACTGGACTGTATCCCGAGGTTGATCTCCCGCCAAAGTTGAAGTTGCCAACACTTCCTCTGTACAAGGGTTCCTCTGACCCACAGCTTCATTTGGCAATGTTCGATAGAGAAATGTCTATCCTTATGCTGAGCGATATGCAGAAGGCCAAGGTTTTTGCTTGCTAGCTATCTTGATGAGACTCCTCAGCGTTGGTACATAACTCGAAGGATGAATACCAAGACCTACGAGGAGGTCTGTGAAGCTTTTTTGCATCATTTTGGGTACGCTAGGAGTTTCGGAGTCACCAGGGCTGACCTTGCAAGCACACGACAAACAAAAGGTGAATCAATGTCCGACTTCATCAAGCGTTGGAGGATGAAGGCAGCCGCTATGCTCACAAAGATGGACGAACAGGAGCAAATCCGAACGGTAATTGAGAATATGCAGAAGCAATACAATGACAAGCTGAAATTCACATACTTTCCTAATTTCGACATGCTGATGGGACAAGTTGGTGTCCTAGAGGAATTGGTCCATAAGGGAGAATTAAAGCTTGGGGACTCAGGAAACACCAGAAATGGTTCAAGGACAGCAGCTTGCATCCAAAGAGGCATCCAAAAGAGAGCCAGGCAGCATGAGGTAAACACCGTTCGACGGTTAAAGGAGTCAGGTAGGGCCATTGGAGCATCAGAGCCACCTAGAAAGAAACTCCGTCAGAGAGAGTTCACAGACATTGGCCAACCATTGAGCCAAGCTTTAAAAAGGCTCCTGGAGTGAAACATACTACAACCTCTCACCCCCCGGCCTGGGGTCCCTCAAAAAGGAAGGAATCTAAGTCAGTTTTGCCAGTACCACCAATTACCCGGTCACGACACCGATGATTGCAAGGCTTTGAGGCACACGATCCAGGACCTCTTTGACCAAGGATTTCAATGCGACGACATTTAGGAGAATGTTAATTCACAGTTCATAGTTTAGACTTTAGAATATTTCGTTTCCATTCTGTTTTCCTTTTCAGTATACTTTGAGTAGCTTTTCGATGTATGTACTCAGTATTGTTCAATTTATTTACCATTAATAAAGCTTCTGCATCCTTCACATCTTTAAAAAGTCATGTACAAATGTTTCGTAATAAAATGCTTTTTCTCTAACAAAACAAAAAAATGGTTTGAGTATGTCTTTTGATAAAGGCACATGAAAGCAATCATCTTCTGGCAATAGAACAAGACGAGTCATCTTTTTGCTTCCCAAAGGGTGAACATGTCCGTCCAAACACTGTCACAAAACATCCAAAACAATCCACAAAGGGGTCCAAATTCTACATCTGCTGGGGGCAATCTAAGCTCGGGATCGTTGTCTTTAATCTTTCGTTTAAGCGTGTGAACTAGTCTCTGAATGAAATTCACGAGAGTGTCTTGAGTGGAAAAACCATGAGTGAACAAGCGTGTCATTTTTACACGACTCTGGTGAGACCACATTCAAAGGTGAGGTAAACGGCATAACTTCGACCGAAGGAGATGATTTGTAAATTTACTCTTAGACCTGCAAAAAGTAACAAAGAACGGATACACAACTATTAGGGATGACGAAGCACCTAGGTACAGCACCACACAGCCAAAAAGCTTATGAACCCTAACATTACACCCTAGGCACCCCCGCTGAGCTTTTCATGTATGACCTCTTTTACAACACTACAAGCTCCACAAATAAGCTAGCCAATGATGAATAACCGATCCGGTGACCAAAGGAAGCAAGGAGCCCGACTTCTGAACAACAACTTCACAAGTCCAAGGAAGCGAAACTGCTACCAGCATGACGAAACGATCCGCAAATGGTCCCAAAGTGACACAGGATCCAAGTGAGCTCACATGAAAAAAAACAGCTCTCAAAGTTCAAAACCGGGAAACACAAGAACCCCGAAGAAAAATAGATTCAAAGAAAGGCAAACCTGAAAAGCCTCAAAGAAATCCAAAATTAGAAGAAAGAGAGAAGGTGCAAGGAACAATTCAAAAGTCCCATGTTCCAAGCTCACAATCGAAGTCAACACGAAGTAGCCAAATGAATTCAAGACAAAGAAGATGAATCTGAGAGAAGACGCAAGTTGCAGCTTTGGTCACCCATTTAAGCTCCATATACCTCAAATATCCCTCCATGATCCTGTTGTCTTTCATCACACCCTATGGCCATGTTATAAGCTTTAACGACTTCGGACTTGATAGTTGTGTGTCCAATCACGTGAAAGTAACAGATCAAATGCGTAAATCCATCAAATATCGAATTCAATGGTCTAGAAGTTATGACCATGAGCGAGAAATGAGTGCAAATGCCAACCACGTCGAGTGTAGGTTAGGAAGCACCACATCAAAGCATAAGCCTTGACCCTGTGTGGATGAGACTTGTTCGCACGTTTAATCAAAGAAAATACTGGGGGCAATTGATCGGAACGATCAATTGCCATGAACTCTGACTCAGATTGTCCTAAGGAAAGATACTGGGGGCAATTGTTGGTTCCAACAATTGCCATGTCAACACCAATTGAAACCCAATGCTTGAGCACCACCATCCCACCACAGACACACATAAGCCCTTACCACCACACACACACTCTCAAGCCCATCATAAATCACAACCCAATCCTTGGTCTATCACAAATCTGGAACACCGGCAAAAGCCTTTAGCACCACAACAAACACCACACACTTCCACCAATGGCATGTTCATTTTTCAAAAAGCAAATTGCAGATTTGAAATTTTTAGTCAGGAAAAGATCATTTCACTTTCCTTTTTCAGCAGGGTTTTTCTCAAGCATTGCCAAGTTCGGCACCTTTTCCAACAGTTTCCTGTTTTGAACGAGTATCTTTCATATATTTTGATTGCATACATCTTATCATCATTGCAATGTTTGGCACTCCAGTAATCAGTTTTCATCATCTGCACGAGACCATTATCTTCCTAACTCATTTTTAGTTCGAGACCCAAAACAGTGCGAGGCCCTGCAGTTTCCTCATTCAGTACGAGACCTAGCATCTTCATTCGGTGCGAGACCCATCTTTTCCTTCAGTGCGAGACCATGCATTTTCATCAGTGCGAGACCATCATATTCGTCAGTGCGAGACCCATCACCTTCATCAGTGCGAGACCGAGCGTCATCATCTAGTGCGAGACCAGTACGAGACCTAGTATCATCTTCAGTGCGAGACAGGTACGAGACAGAGCGCGATCTAAGTTGGCGGGGCAGAGGCAATAAGTCCCCCCTTCATGTCAACTTCTTGGGAGAAACAACTAGTGGGCAGTGGCAATAAGTCCCCTTGGTAATCTAGAAGTTATCCCAGCACCCCAGTTGGTGGGCAGAGGCAATAAGTCCCCATAGTATACCAGCAAGGAGCAATGGAACGGGTTTCGGTCCCTAGAAGCATCCGAACATCATTTTCATATGATCCATATCATTTGCATCATTTTCATCATCTACATTTGCATCACTTTCATTAACATCATTTTCATATCATCCATATCATTTGCATCATTTTCATCATCTACATTTGCATCACTTTCATTTGCGTCATTTTCATATCATCCATATCATTTGCATCATTTTAATCATCTACATTTGCATCACTTTCATATGCGTCATCTTCATATCATCCATCTGCATTATCCAGGCACGTCACAAGACCTGGCGACAGAAAAGTTGGCGAGGTGATGGCAATAAATCCTCCTGTGCGATGTCAACTTATTTTGGGATCAACGAATGGTGGGCGATGGCAATAAGTCCCCAGGGTTTTTACCAGGAGTTATCCCTGCACACCGGCTTGGGGGGCGATGGCAATAAGTCCACATTGGGTCCAGCCAGGAGCATTGGCACGGGTTTCGGTCCCCAGAAGCATCCGAGCATCATCAACATTCTTGCATCTACACATTACTTCTCTTTTCTTCTTCGTCTTTAGGTTGTCAACGCCTTAGAATCGCTTGACATTACTTCGTCTTTTAGGTTTTCAACGCCTTAGAATCGCTTGACATTACTTCATCTTTTAGGTTGTCAACGCCTTAGAATCGCTTGACATTACTTCATCTTTTAGGTTGTCAACGCCTTAGAATCGCTTGACATTACTTCGTCTTTTAGGTTGTCAACGCCTTAGAATCGCTTGACATTACTTCATCTTTTAGGTTGTCAACGCCTTAGAATCGCTTGACATTACTTCGTCTTTTAGGTTGTCAACGCCTTAGAATCGCTTGACATTACTTCGTCTTTTAGGTTGTCAACGCCTTAGAATCGCTTGACATTACTTCGTCTTTTAGGTTGTCAACGCCTTAGAATCGCTTGACATTACTTCGTCTTTTAGGTTGCCAACGCCTTAGAATCGCTTGACATTATCTCATTTCCACATTTTAGGTTGTCAACGCCTTAGAATCGCTTGACATTATCTCATTTCCACATTTTAGGTTATCAACGCCTTAGAATTGCTTGACATTACTTCATTTTACTTCATAGGTAGTCAGCGCCTTAGAATAGCTCGACACAATTTATCGGTTTTCGATAACATGCGGGGTCTTGGAAACATTTGAAATTTTGGGGTATCACTCAAGCATCAACTAGCCTTCTCACTTTCATTACAAAGTCTAGTTGACGGGGGGCAATCTGTTATACCCAAAATTTTGACCCCCCTGGTTAGGGTCTACGGGGTGCTGGTGTTGTGAGGGGCATTTTAGTCAAGTAATGAGAGATCCCGGCTCGATCGGCGCATCCCAGGGCATGGAGAGCAGCTTCGTCATTGTCAGGGGCGTTTTCGTAATTTTTAAGGCTCCTAAGACCTCCTATAAGCTTTCTCTCTCCTCCAAAGGATGCTCAAATCAGCTTGAAATGTTTTGATATTTTAACCCATGATAGAGGATGACATTTTAAGCATAATGGCGTTGGAATTTTGATTTTTCGAGTTTCCAATAATTTTCTAGCAATTTCTGACTGAATCTGACGAGAAATTCAATTTAAAAATATTCCAACATTTAAAAAATCCGATTCCACTTCAGAAAATTCATAATTTCCATCCTTGACACGTGGTTAAAATTTCACAGCAAAATTCCTTTGGGAAGTCACTCAACTAAAATATCGAAAAATCTTACTTTTACTAGATTTTCTTTATCTTTAAGAAAGTCTATATAAGGGGATAGGTTTTTGGATAAAATCAGAACCTCATATGCTAAAGAACCCTAGAGAGTCAAAAGATGCAGCCTCCTCTCTCTCTCTCACGTTTTCCAACACCCGGCCACCCAAATCATACCGAAAATCCCCCGAAATCACCATCTAAACACGTTTTCCAATTCCCAAAGCACCAATAATCATCAAAACCCCACAAAAACACCACCAAAACGTGAAGAACAACAAGAACAACCAACCACCAGAAGCCCGGTTCGAAATCCTTTCGGGTCTGCCATCAACAAAGCGCTCGACGAATCCCGGTGTGAAGAAACGTTGTGAATCCGAAGGTAAAACAGGTAGAAACTCCACTCCCCTAATTCTCTACGGTATTATCTGTCTTTCCTCAAAATTTGGGCTCAAACTAACCCCTCTACACTTCTGCATTGATGTTTGTTTAAGCTTCTGTCCAATAACTTGTTTACCAAGTTTCGTGCTTAATTCGAATTCAAATTGAAAACTTTAGATCACTAACGTCTTGTATACCTTTCAGGCTACACACCCATAAAATTTGAGCCAAAAATACCTTCGGGAACAGCCTCAACGCCGCCGTCCGAGGGCGGTCCGCACCCACGGACGTCATGTCCGGGGTCCCGGACTCCCTGTCCGTAAGCTCGGACACCCACTGACGGCGGCGGGATCTTTAAATTTTAAAAAATTAAGTTTTTTTAATAATGTCCGGGCCCACGGACAGCCTGTCCGTGGCCCCGAACTTTACAATTTTCTGTTCTCTATTTAATTCGACTTTTATCTTCATATAGGTTAACTGGGGTCCGTGGTTTCGGACATTAGGTCCGTGGCTTCGGACGGAAACAAAACTTGACCTAATTCTACCTCCGAAACCCTAGTTTAGGTAATTTTAATTTCCACTTTAATTTTCTGTCAAAAAAAAGGCTAAAAAACACAAAAAAAACATAAGCTCGCGCACTTAGGTTAAAACGACTCGTAATAAGCCGTAAATAAACTAAGTAGAGGAAAAACGACCTAGGAAGGGTAATGAAAGTAATTGAACCCTAATTAAGTCGAATATCAAGCCCCCGAACCCGAACTCTCCTTTCCTAATTTGATCTAGTTTAAAATTAGGTGGCGACTCGTAATAGGTTCCAGTGAGCTAGCTCAGGTTTTAATAATTATTTTTATATAACATAGTTATTAATCTTAGGTTATAAGTGGACCTAAAACCCGTTTAGATCCTAATCAACTTTAATCAACATAGGGTAGGGTTTAAAATCGAGGCTCATAGGCAGCTTGGTGGAAAAATCACCACAGCACTCACACATGTTTAACACACCAAAATAAGATATGGTTACTTTCCAAGCATGAGCTAACCATAAGGAACAATCAAATGTAAGATTTAAGGCAAAAATCACCTTAAAAAGGAATGGTAGTCTCAGATGGTTTTCGGCCTGAATCAAGAACACCACATGGTGTTAAATTCACCATAAAAACATGGGGAATAGCTAGACAACAGCAAGGTGCTATGGTAATAGATTTTACCTTGGCAAAATGCCTTAAAGAATGATTTTTCTTTTGATTTTCGGCCACCCATGCTCCATATGGTTAAAACACTGAATCAACATGAAAATATGAAGATTATGAGTGAATAAACGCATAGAAAACAGAAGAATAAAACCGGATGAAGAATAAGAATCCTTAAGGTATGTTTTTACCTTATAATGTAAATTTTGACCACCATGGTCCCATAGCCTGCTTCAGCCGAGATTGGCTCTTGTTCAAGGTTTAAAACACTGAGAATAATCCATGCAAAGTGATAGATTATAAGCTCCATGTGTAGGTGATGAAGAGATGAAGAAAAAGAGCTAAAATATGCCTTAAACCATTACCTTAGGTGGAAAAGAGATTGATTTGCCTTGAATGCTCAAGAACACAGCTTGATAGGTTTAGGAACTGCCTATGTCTTGGTGGAATGGGACAAGAGGAAAGAGAAAGAAAGAAAATGTGTTTTAATGAATGAAAAGTAGAAAATGGAATAGTAAATGGTGATTCACCAAATTGGCTAGATATTTTGTATAAAGTTGAATGTGCTGTCCTCCATGCTCTAAGCAGCCGCCTCATATTGGACATAGGTGAGTCATGTATTGACCCTTGACTTGACTTAGTCAATTTTGCTTAAAAATGCACTATTTGGATTACTATTCACAAATGAATGCCATATTTCTGATTTTTTTTTTGAAATCTTGGATTTAGACCTTTTAATGTGGTACATTATAGTACATTAGTATATCAAGGTCTAATCCAATGCCTAACACAACTCAAACCTCACTCAGAAAGTCAATTTTCTCAAAAACGTGCTTTAAGGAATTTTAAAGCACATTTTGTGTTAGAATATGTTTTAGAGCTTGGTTTCCTCTGAGAATAGTTTTTTAGTGTTCATTACTTAATTATAATACTTAGGAATCCACTTTGGATCCTAATTGAGGTCATACAATCTCTATGGTTTCTTAAAGCACATTTTTGGCTTTGGCTTTACCGATCTTAAGGCATGTTTTGCCTTGTTCAGATCTTTAGATTGTTCCCCAATGGTATTTAGATGTTTATTAACCATCTTAGATCATTAATAGATCCTTTAATTAAGTTTTTAAGGTTAGGGGTATTTCACCATCACATGGTTTGGAGGTGATTCTGGGCTCCCTAACCTGGTCATTGCAACACGCTTTCTTTCATGGAAGGCCCATCAGGTAATATCAGTTCATTCCCTTGGCAATTTAAGGCATCCCCTGTTAGGTGGTCTTCCCCTTGGTGATTGTCTAGGAATTCCATCCCGTTCGTTTGACATTAACGTACCCGAGTTGGGCATTTGCCTTACTATGTATAGGCTGGGTACTCGCTCCAGCTATCCTGTTTATCCCTTAGGATTCTTGAGACATATACGCTGTCCTTACTTAGTAGTCAGTGCACTTCGCACTTCCTGACTCTTAAGCGTTTCCTTGAAATGAGTTCTCTAATTCCTTTAGTCTTGTCAACTTAACTGGGTTCTTAACTTCCATTGTTCACGGTGATCGGTTAATATCTGCACTGCTGACCATAGTATGGGGTCGACTATTCCCCGTGTTCCGTACTCTACTCGTATACATATGTGGGGCACCCTACTGATGCATTACTACTTACCTGACTAACCTATAAGTAGGTCGGTCAGGCCCGCAAGCTCCTATCGGAGTGCGGTCGTCCCACATTTCATTTTCGTATACTCATAGTGTCCGTCACACGCCTATGTGAAGTATTCTGTTGTCAACTCCTCTTATATCGTCCAATGATAATGCACTTTTGGTGCTTCCTGAACTTAATCAAGGGAAATTTATCCACTGCTGTATTTAGTATGAACTGGATTCCTTCCCTCGGCTTAATACCCTCGGGTTGTAGGATTGTTCTTAAGTGAACTGGGTATAACTTACTTTACCTATGGTGTGGCGCTGAGGCCGGTGTAGGTCCTCTGGTTTGGTTTTAACGAAAATCTGAGGTTTAAGAGAAATTTGGGTTTAAAAGAAAGCTTGAAATAAGTACGAGTTTAGAAGAAAATTTGGGTGTGAAAACGGTTTAAAATAAATCCAAGTTTAGAAGAAAAGTAAGGTTTAGGAGAAAATTCTTCACGGTATATAAAATGTCTTCTCGCCTTGACCGAGTCTAGCTTCTCGCTGACTGGTATATTCTTAACTACAATGGTTAGGCCGTTAAGCCCTCCCAAGGTTTCAGTATTCAAGTTCTTAGGATTTGTGATCTCATAATTACTTCATTCACCATCATGGTACTCAACTAAGTACTTCACCATCGTTAAAATCTTCCCAAATAGCCCCGTTATAACAACACTTGCTGTGGCAAGTGCGCCATGCAGGCTGGCTATCGGTTCAACACATACCGGTTGCGGTACTACTTTTATCCTTACCGTATTCGGTAGCCTTGTTGGCTCTTCCTTTGATCTTACAGTCTTGATAATAAATCTTCCGAGCAACTCTCATTGGTCTTGACATGGTAGTCGTTAACTAGGGTGACTCTCCATTCACTTAACTCTATGTTCTTCCTTAATGTTCGTCCCCATGCATTTTCCGTGGTTAACGAGACTTGATTCTTGTTTGGGTACTACGTCGTAGACCTATTGAAGTATGTTTCACTAATACCCCCATAGTTATCTGAACTATGAAAATCAGATATTACAACCTCTTTGGCGTTGTAGGTTTAGAGTTATCCAACCTTGGCTATATCTTTAGTCGGTTAGTATACCATTGGCGGTATTATCTACCAATTTTGGTACATGTGTCTTGGGTCTCTTTACTTCACCTTTCAGCTTCGTTGCACGGCTAGTGCGTTCCTTCTTGATGGTCAGTCAAGGTTCTCTCGACTGCTAAGCATGTCGACCCATGCAACCGGAAATTCCATTCTCCTATGCCTAGGATTCTTCAATTCTCTGCTATTAAGTGCGGTTAACGTCGTTCAGATGGAATCCGTTTATGGGATTTCCCGTTCTTACAGAAATACTTGATAACAGCCAGATCGGGTTTTCCTGAGTAAGAGAGGTCTTTCATCTCTCTGGCGTTCTTTCCCGAGTTATAAAATGGGGGTTGTGGAGGGCGGGTATGGATATTGTAGGTATCCCGTACACACGGGGAATGCCTAACTAGCGTATCTCTCATGCTATCACTCAACCCTTAGCCTAAAGTCTTAAACTCCTAACTTGGTACTTCCTAAGCTCGGTATTTCTAGCCATCAGAGCAATACTTCGCTCTGATACCACTTTTTGTAACACCCCAACAACAAATACCATACTTATCAAACTGTTGCAGCGGAATTACAACTCAACACGTAACTTAAATATATGAGTGCTACACGTCGTTAGCCACCCACATGGCTAACAAGGCTAATACTTACACAACGTACCGGTCTGATGGACAAGATTATCGAGCACTACACTTTACATTACAATTCTGTTCTAAACCGAGTAAACTACATTTACAATCCCAAAACTGTACTGAGTCTATACATTCAGTTACCGACATCAAACTCCGGTCTTACACCATTTACAATCACATAAACAAAATAAATAAACTACCCATGCATAAACCGCTACCCCATCCTACTCTCGAACGGCTGCCAGCTCCACTGTACCTGAAATGATAAAGGGTGGCCCCCAAGGGGCTCAACACCTTTGCTGGTATGGTAATCGCGCAGTCCACATACTACCGGGCCACGCAAAACTAATTGTCGTGTGAACATGCGGTTGATTATATTTAAATCATGCATGAAAAACTATAAACACACATTACAAAAAACAGGTAATCAACATTGAAACACGGTTATCAAGTGCAACACATTAACGTTTACTAAATAACTTAACTTGGTCTTTAGACCATGAGGGTTTTTACTTCAAGGGCTCCATTCTTGTTGGTTAACACTTACCCGTCAATTCGGGTTACACATACTTACTTCTTATACTAACGTGGGGTTTGGTATCGGTAATCAATGTACTCAACACAACAACATACATACACACAACATGGCTTAAGAAGAGTCTCGTGAGAACTCGGGCCGAAATATGGGATAGCCAACTTATTAGAGCCTAGAGAATATTTTTATTCTCGTGTTGAGCTCATCTCATAATAACTTATTGTTCTTCCTAGAGAACGTATACTTAACTTAAGGTGTGTCGGTTATAATATAGATCCGAACACACCGTACACATTTACTTTACTTAGATGTGTTGGCCATAATGTAGGCCCGATCACACCATACACATATCCCCCTAGCCCCGAATAATAGTCAAGGTAGGAGAGCCAGCTATAGGCTCGTGGGAGATTGAATTCCGAGAAGGAAAACAACTGACAAGGGAGAGAGTTGAACCAAATATAGATATCAACTCCCATACATACGCGCGCGACCGGACACCCGGATTCCTCACCCCCCCAAATATACATTAGTTAGAAGTTCCCTTATGGAACTTATCATATCAAAACACCATACGATGTTCCAAACTTAGTTAAACACACAGGGGAGGTAACATCCCATTCGACAAACATTAACAACAACATCCGTTAAACAACAACATACCAACAAGGGCAACACACATCACACACAACCAGAAAATACAACTACGCACGAATAGCCATAGTTAGAATGTTTCTGTAGGTTGGGACGTTAAGTCCGAATACTGATCTCTTATGTGATCCTAGAGTCGGTTAGCTACGGTTTAACACATATTCGAGGTTAAACGGTATCGGAACTAAAATGCGCCACATAAACGAATTACTGTAAACTCGTTACATGCTTTTATCTTATAAGGTGGCAAACACTCAGAAAAACACATTAGCATACAAGCCGGTGTAACCCGGTAGGACACACGTTGCAAGAAAATCATACCTTACACCATGGGTTACTGTACCGTGTCCCCGAGGGTTTACTCCAACGCGTCATCTCACGCCCCCTAAGTAGTTTTTGAACAACTGGTATTATTTCAAATGTTTTTATTAACATCATGACCATACGGTATGTAAGCTAATATTACTCACGTACTTACCCCATTGTCCCGTTATCCTTAACTTACTTATGCGATCTTAAGTTCACAACTTACACATTCACTCTCACACTTGTTTATACTTCCAATGGCCTTTAAAAGTCACCAAACAAGGTCTAATCATAATCTAAAACCATCACCATTCACCTCCCCATCATAACAACACTTAAAAACACATTCTGGAGCATTTTTAGACTGGTACGGGTTTGTGTCCGGGGATACAAACCCGGACCAATCCCGGAAATAACATTCTGTGTAGAAATTGCCTTGGTCTGGGTATGTGTACTTGGATATAAACCCGAACCACATGGTAAAATGGGTTGCTGGAACGTTTTTAGGTGGTCCAGGTTTGTGTACTTGTTTACAAACCCGGACCATGTCTGTAGGTCCTTAAATTGACAGTTTTTGGCCTCTTTTCAACCCCTAATTCACCTCCAATCATTCCCTAAACATTCCACATGTTTTCTACATGTTTAAACACCCTAAAACACTCACTAAACCTCATTAAAACATGGTCCAAGCTTTGCCTCAATTCTTGTTCACTTTGACAATTTCAATCCCCCTGTTTGCACTTATGCACACCAGTGCTTCCCAAACTCCTCATGACACCTTATACCTCATTCTCAAATCATTTGACCATCTCAAGTCTTTCCTAAACATTTACGTTACAATCTCCAAGTTCACTCACTATTCCACAAGGTCAAACACACTAAGCTCTTTCCTAGGATTTCAAACCACCAAAACATTAACTTTTGCTACAGATTTTTACACCACTCAATTTACTTCTCCAACTAACACCCCAAGGTGCTTAGCTACTCCAATTGGTCTCTCTAAACACCTAGTTCACGCTAGGTAACATCAACTCACTAATACACCTAAAGTCCTTAGGTTTCTACGAAAATTTCACCATAACTCCGTTACTAAACTAACACTCCCAAATTCATCATCTTCATCACCTACACCAAAATATTCACAATTCAACACAAGCTAACAAAATTCAAGTTCCACTAACCAAATTCATATAGGATTCTACCAGCACACAAAACTCATCCAAATCTCATTAAACACATTACAATGCACTACTTTCAAAAACATGGCACTTAGGCCCTTAAATCACATATCAATGCACTATGCATTAAACACAACTAACACTTCTCCCTTCCACTATCAAACACATTCACAACTCAATTGGTTCACCCATTTAATTTCCCATCCCAAATTCTAAAAGCAATGAGAGTATACATTAAGGTAGATTATTTACCTTAATCTCCATTTCTTTTCCAATCTTCTCCTCTCCTCTTTCCTCTTGTTCAACAATCGGTTATGATGGTAGCTTATTTGCTAATCCAATGACCAAGCCCATTGACATAATAATGAGTGTTAATGGGTTAATAAAACTCTTGAAACAACCCTAGAATTAAATAGGGTGTTTAGGTATTAAAATAGAGAGAATTGCCTTGTAGTTTCCAAAGGAGTATTAGGCAATCAAAAACAACTACTCCTCCAGCACTTCTTGAAGATAACCAAGGCTAAACTAAGGAGGGAAATGACGTTCAAAAATCTGTAGAAAAATCGGTTATGAAGAAGACTAGAAAAACAAGGTGTTTTTGAAGCCTATATTACCTTAAGACCAACAGGGAGTGGTCTAGCTTCAAAACAAGCTACTCTTTAGCTCAAAATGAGTTATAGCCATGGAAGAGAAGTTCACCATTTGGAGCTTTTGAATGGTGGAAATGAAGCTCCAAGATGAGGGGAGTATTATGGTGTATTTATTTTTCGGTTTTGACTTTGTTTAGTGGTAGAACAAGGAAGATGAAGGTGGAGCTGGTGAGAGCTTTGTGAAATCGCCATGGAAGAAGAAAACAGAGAGGTAGGTCTGGAGGAAGAAGAAAAAAAACGTGAGAGGAAGAAAGAATAGAAGAGAGAGAGTGCCAAAAAGGTGAATATTTACTTTAGTTAAATTTTTGCTTTTTGTCTTTTAGTGTGTAGAATAGAATTAATAAGATGGAAGAGAGGAGGGGATTAAAACGTGGGTGTATAAGGCGGACATTCAGATTTTTACACAATTTGAGAGGAGGACATTTTGGTCTTTAGCAAATAACACCCACAAAACCCGAACTGTTACTATTCATCAATCTGGGACCGTTTTCTGGATTTTCTCGTTTTGTTAATTTTAATGGTTCTCAAGCTCCCATTAATGTTTAATTATAGTTATATAATCAACTATAATTTTTTACGGGGTCGTTTGACTAATTAAAGTCGTGTTTTTGGGTTTTCTCGAAAAACGCACTTTAAGACTCCGTTAGCATTTTAACGCATTATTTGGATCCGTTTTTCTTCAAGAATTTTTCCCACACGTTCTTAGTGTGTAATTAGGGTATAAAAATATAATTATAACCCTGGTGAAAGTTATTTACTTCCTGAAATAATTAAATACGCGTTTTCATGTTTTGTGACTTTTACGCATTTTCTTTTTCTTTTTGGTTTTTATTTATTCACCAATGATCTTAAGGACTTAATTAGCCTCAGAAAATCATAATTACATAATTAATTAACATATTAAGGTTTGGGGTATTTCAGGTAGGGTCTAGGCACCAGTACTATTAACAACCGCAACACTAGTTGTCGTTCTAGTACCTTCCTCATCACCGACACTTACTCCAACAACACCATCACTATGTTCTCCTATTGGCTGCCATTGAAAATTTGATTAATTGCTTGAACAATCATCTTGACTCCATCAGTGGAAATGTTCGTAGTGTTAGTATGCATCTGTCTGAGGACATCAAATAGCATGTCAATCATGGAGTTCATCTTGAGCACTGCCTCTTTAAGTTGTTCCTTTTTTTCAACAACAAAGCTAGAGTCTAACGAAGGTATAACAGAGGTAGAGGAGGCAAAGGGGATGGGCTATTTCTAAAATGGTGGGGTTTATTGTAAAGTATTTGGCCAAGTATGTATGTTTCAAGGACATCATTGGGTTCAAAAGTTTCAAGTGGGATTTTGACTTGAGCATAGATGAAGGAAGCTAGATTATATACCCTAAACAATGGCGGGATATGGAGATGGAATGGGCTATGTGATTCAAGATCAATTTTGGGAGATTTAGTTTTTGTTTGTGGGAGAGACAATACATGAGGGAAAGGTCCATCTGTCTGACAAAGAGGTTTCCTTATTTTCGTGGAAAGAGGTTTTTGGTATCAATGGTGTGGAGCATCTGGTGGGTAGCAAAGAGAGATGTACGCTCAATTAAGTGTCCTTCGTAAGGAGTTTCACTTTTCTGATAAAGCAATCCTTGTAGAAGATGATTGACTCTGCTTCATAGAACTTCCTTATGTTGGTAAACAAATAGAGCTATTATTGATATTCAAGGAGCTCCGTGAGGATCGAGAACCCCATGGATTTGAGCCAAAAGCCATCGTGTAGCTTTCCTTTGACCAGGTGTGAGCCTCGATTTTAAACCCTATCCTATGTTGATTAAGGTTGATTATGATCTAAACGGGTTTTAGGTCCACTTATAACCTAAGATTAATAACTATGTCATATAACAATAATTATTAAAACCTAAGCTAGCTCACTGGAACCTATTATGAGTCGCCACCTAATTTTGACCTAGATTAAATTAGGAAAGGAGAGTTCGGGTTCGGGGGCTTGATATTCGACTTATTTAGGGTTCAAATTACTTTCATTACCCCTAGAAGTCGTTTTTCCTCTACTTAGTTTAATTACGGCTTATTACGAGTCGTTTTAACCTAAGTGCGCGAGCTTCTGTTTTTTTTTGTTTTTTAGCATTTTTTGACAGAAAATTAAAGTGAAATTAAAATTACCTAAACTTGGGTTTCGGAGGCAGAATTAGGTCAAATTTTGATTCCGTCCGTGGCCACGGACCTATTGTCCGAACCCACGGACCCCAGTTAACCTAATTACACAGAAAAGTCAAATTTAAACAGAAACGAGATTTTGAAAAGTCCGGGGCCACGGACATGTTTTATAATACCCTAACTCTTGAAAATAAAAATTCCCGCCACCGTCCGGGGGCGTCCGGGCTTACGGACAGGGAGTCCGGGACCCCGGACATGGCGTCCGTGGGTGCGGACCGCCCTCGGACGGCGGCGTTGAGGCTGTTCCCGAAGGTGTTTTTGGCTCAAATTTTATGGGTGTATACCCTGAAAGATGTACAAGACGTTAGTGATTGAAAGTTTTCAATTTGAAATCGAATTTAATGCGAAACTTAACAAACAAGTTAGAAGGCAGAAACACAAGCAAATCTTAATTCAGAAGCAAGGAAAAATCAATTCGGTTAGCAATTTCAAACAGAAGTGTATTTAGACCGAAAGGGTTAGAGAATTTGGTTTTTACCCTGTTTTCATTTCGAAAATTTGTTGCTCCTTCACGTCGGGGATCTCAGAAAGCTTCGTTGGTGGCCAATCCGGTTTGACTTTGACCCGAGCTTCTGACCTCTTCTTCCTTGAGTTGTTAAGCACGTTTTGGTTCTATATTTGTGGTGTTTTGATGCTTGGAAGTTCAATGGGAGATTGTTTTGGTGATTTTGGGATGATTTCGGAAGAGTTTCGGTGTCGGGAGTGTTGAAAACGTGGGAGGCAAGTAGACGGCTGTGGTTTTCTGACTATGGGGATGATCTCCTATCCCTAGGTCATTTTTGGAAGGTCCTTAGAAAGAGGATAGATAGAAAGGACAAGGTCCTTTTATAGAAAGAGCAAGGCCATGTTGATAGAACAAGATTTTTATCTAAAACTCTGATTTTGTGCTCTAAGGGAATCTGATTTATTAAAATATGTTGCAGGCCGTGAAAAATTATGAAATTTTAACTGAAGATAAAGGATGATTTTTAAGAATTTTGAGAGTTGGAATCGGGTTATTTTGATAAATAACCGATTAGATAAAAATCTCACAATCTGGAATCTCCCATAATTCATAACTTATTATTGGAAAGTCGAAATAATGAAATTCCAACGGAATTGGTCTCTAATAATCATCCTCTATCTTGTGTTAAAATTTCATGACGTTTTATTTTAATTTCGGTATTTTCCATAGGAGAGAGAAAATTGCAAAAATGATTGAATTTCTCTTTTAAATTTTGGGTTAAGGTTCCAAATAAAATAATTTCAGGTTTATGACTGTATGTAGTCATGCTAACCATGTGACAATTTTATTTTAATTTTGAAAACCTTTTATTATTTCTATTTGAGGTTATTTCATGTGTTAAAATAAAGAAACTAGCTTATAATATGAATTAAAAGCTAAATTTCCAGAATGAATATTATTAGAAAATCATGAAATACCTTTCATAATGACTATGATATTTGGAAGTGTTTGGAGATGATGAACAAGTCATATGAAAATAGAAAATCCCTAGAATGTCCCTGGAAAATCCTGAATTGGTGCATTTTGACCATTTTGCCCCTTTGTAACACGTATGCCTTAGAGACTACTCCGGGGGGGTTGAAATTTTGGGTATAACACCAGGTTATAGTTTTCCATATTGTCACCCTATGGAAGTGTATACATGTTGTTTAAGACATCAATCAGGATAGGGCGTAGTGGTAGAGACACTACCTCAGACCTTGGAAGTAGACACTTCCTAGTCAAGGTAATAGTAGTGTCTAACTCTCCTTGAGTGCAAGAGATGGTGCCACCCTGTTTAGCTTCAGACTTTAACCCTTCAAGCATAGCAGCAAGAGTAGTAGCCACCGGAGCAGTAGGTGGTGAGCTTTCAGATTTAGCGGGATTAGGGTTAGGGTTAGGGTTGTTCGTTTTGAATGGGTTTACAATTTCACTATTTTTTAGGTTAGGACTTTCAAGTTTAATTGATGATAGTCCCAAATTGGATATGAGTGTAGCTTGGTGAGAAGGCCATTCATGATTTGGTGATGGTTTTAGGTGTTGGTATAACATGAGTGTCTTGTTAAGAGGATTTAGGGCATTGAGTTGGTGATTGAGTATGAGTAGTTTGGGATTGATAGATTTTGTGTGGGATTTTTGAGGGAGAGCTGCGACAATGTTAGTAGTGGTAATGGTGGATTTTAGTTCAGCGGTGAGGGGATCAAGGAAGATGGTGGTGGAGCTTGAGGAGGCTTGCTTTGCTTGAAGAGCAGTGAGCTGTTAGATCAAGGCTTGGACTTGCTTCGGGTTGGAGGTAACAACTTCAAGAAAGGAGAAGGGTTCACTGGTGGCCATAGCATTTTTGAAGAGACTGGTTAGGTGTTGGAAAGATTAGAGCTTGGATCAGCTATGGAATAAGGGTGAGGTGTTCAGTGGGAAGATGAGATTATTTGAAAGGTGCATATGAAAGTGGTTATGATTTGTCAGTGAGAGGTGGTTTGGATTGGGCGAAAAGGGTAGACACAAAGAGGAGGAAGTTGTTGGGGAGAAAAGGATATTGTACTATAATTTTTGAATTGCAGAAAAAATCATGACAAAACAGACGGATATACTTATGATAACAGAAAAGACGAAGACACTCATAGTTGATATTGAACGCAAAAGGAAAGGAGATACAACCTTAGGTAGCCTGTGCAAGTCATTTCCAAATGTGAGCAGCGATTCTCAAAGGGCCCTTGCTGGAGTGGCTTTGTGAAAATATATTCAAGTTTATCCTCCATTGAAACATATTCTAGTTGCACTAAACATTTTTCCACATAATCTCTTAGAAAATAATGGCTAATTTTAATATCATTAGTTTGAAAATGGTGAAAAGAATTCTTAGATAGATCAATAGCATTATTATTGTCATATAATATAAAGGTGCAAGATGAAGTAATACCATAGTCCTTAAGTTGTTGTGAAATCCATAGGATTTAAGCACAACAAGCTGCAACGGACACAATACTCTACTTCTGCTAAAGAGTGTGCCATTGTGTTCTACTTATTGGAGCTCCAAGCGACAAGACATAGTCCTAAGATTTGACCATTGCCAGAGGTGTGCTTCCTGTCAAGGAGAGAAGTAGCAAAGTTAGATTTTTTGTACCTCTAAGTGTGAAATCAAGGGAACTTGGGTAACACAAATAGACATCCTACGTATTCTTCATATATCAAAAGATTTTTTTAACACTTTGATAATGGGACTCCTTTGGATTAGCTTGAAAACTAGCACAAAGACAAAGTGCAAACAAAATGTCCAAGCAATTCATGGTGAGATACTATAGTGAACTAGTCATACCTCGATACAATGTATCATCAACTGTAACTCCTTTTTCATCAATATGGGGATGATTGTTTGGGCACATAGAAGTTACAATAGTTTTGGCATCTTGTACTTAATAAAAAGTTCATGAATGTACATCTGTAGATGAATACGAGTGTCATTGGCTTCTTGGACAATTTGAAGATCTAAAAAGAACCTTAGTTCTCCAGAAGCACTCATTTCAAATTCACAAAAAATTAGTTCAAAGAAGTAACCACATAGAGTCGGATTAGTAGATCCATGACAATGTCATCCATATAAATTTGCACAATGAGTCAACTCCTTGTTCATAAGTAAAAAAAAATTTATCAACCTTATCTTTTGAAAAACCACGTGGACATCAAAAAGGATGAAATAAGGTCACACCATGCTTGAAGACCTTGTTTGAGCTCATATAACGCTTTATCCAGCTTATAAACATACTCAAGGTGTATAGATCTTGAAAGCCTGGAGGTTGAACCACATACACGTCTCTATCAATGTAACCATCAAGGAAAGAAATCTTGACATCCATTTGATATAGCTTGAATCCATCAAAAACAGCATATGCAATGAGGAGTCAAATAGCCTTAATGCAAGCCACGGGAGCGAATGTTATATTGTAGTTGATCCTTCTACTTGAGCATATCTTTGCATAACAAGTCGTGCTTTGTTGCGGGAGATGTTTTCAAAGGCATCCAGCTTGTTGCGGAAGACCCACCGTGTGCCAACTGGACATTGATTTGGTGGACTAGGGACAAAGTGCCAGACAAAATACCACTCCAAGGAGTTGAGATCTTCTTACATTGCAACGATCCAGTCATGATCAACAAAAGCTTGATGGACATTTTTTTTGCTCAATGAAGAGATAAAGGAGTTAAAGGCACAGAGACTACAGTAGACATCTCCACAAGTTTGAATGCCTATAGAGGGATCACTAATAGTGTTATCAGCTGGTTGTGATGAAGCTTGTCCATATGAACATTGAGATTGTCTTGATTGTGGACCATTATACTGAAAGGGAGTTACTAAGGGCTGGTATGATGTGGAAGGAGTGTCAATGGTAGTGTCAGTAGAAGTATCATTGACATGTGGAGTTTTAGTAGCAGAATGAGTCTTGGTAGCAGTGTGAGTATTAGAGGTAGAAGAAGTTTGTTTATTTTGTGCAGCTAGGGATTTTTCAGTTTGAAGATCTTGTGGATTAGGTGATGGAGGATCATCAGGTTTATCATCATCTTCTGTGTAAAAATCTGTGTCTTCAAGTGTACGTTCTTTTGATAGAAATTCAGTGATAGAAGTCAAGGTAAACGAGGGTGGACTTTCGTAGTCGCCAATGGGACAAAAGTCATCATTGTTTTAACAATTATCAGCATTTACAAACTCAACAAATCAAACATGAGGGCTTTCTTTAATGCAAATGTCCTTTTATTAAGAACCCTATAAGCCTGACTCTGTAAGGAATATCCCAGAAGGACTCCTGGATCACTTTTGGGAAAGAATTTGCCAATATTAAACTTTCCATTGTTATGGATGAGATAGTAGCACCCAAAAAGATGTAGATGGCTTAAATAGGTCTTCTTCCCTTATGAGATTGTAGGGAGTTTTACACACAAAGGGGTTAACTTAAGCTCGATTTATTATAGTTGACGACTACTCCCACTAGACTTGAGTAGTCTTCCTTTGAACCAAAGATGAGACATATTCTTTGAGTTTGTATCTTTATATCAATTGCTGATTAATCAGTATTATCGTATGATTACAATTTTAAGAAGTAGCCAGGGTATAGAGTTTTGTAATCAACAATTCTTTGAGTTTTGTAGGATGAATGGGATTGAGCACCAGACTTCTACTGCCAAAACTCCATATCAGAATGATATTGTAGAACGAAAAAATAGAACACTTGTGGAAATGGTCAGAACAATATTGTTTGATTGTTGTCTTCCACTTCTTATTTGGTAGAAGTTGTCAAGGTGCATGCTACATCAAAATAGTATATATTTCTACCACTTATACTTTGTATGTGCATGGGACCGTAGAGATCCACATGTAATAGCTCCAAGAAAGTAGAAGTAGACATCTCAGGTTTGCTTGGAAAGCTAGCCCAAGTATTTTTACCTTGAACTCATGTGCTACAGAGGGAATTGGTTTGAAAATAAGTCAAGGGCTATCCTATAACCAGGTCCTCATTCTTAAGTACGTTAAGAAGTTTTCTATGTGCATGACCTAGACGAGAATGCCATAGAGTTTGACTTTTATCTTACACAGCTAAGTAAAAAATTTCTTTGGAATGATAAGCATTTAAGTCAAGTTCGTATAGATTTCCAATTCGCTTTCCAAATGTCATCAATTTACCATTATTACATCATATATTTTACAATCAATAGGAGAGTAACACAAGATTAGAGATATCACATATCTAAGAGACCCTCAAAAGACTATGTCGCAAACCAACAACTAAGTTAACATTGTCAACTTTAAATAACGAGAGGTGTTGGAACCTAAGTGTTGCTGAGGATGGAGTTCATCAATAAGTGGAGTCATTCTTGTAAAACAAACACATCCTCGACAAGACAAGACAAAGAAAGAGTCAGAGTACTAAACATAATACTGATTGAGTTTTTCTACTAATGGTCGTTACCTGATAGTTGCAAAAATAATGGGAAGTGAATACTTGGGAAGTCACAAACAATGGTCAACATCCTTGGACTTTAATATTCTAGTTATAAGTTGATTGAGACTTCAGGTCCAAAATCAATGGGATTAAACGTTGGCGCCTTAAATTGTGGAAACAAACTGCCATAACAGTTTATGAAATACCCCAAACCTTAATATATTAATGAACTATCTAATTAGGATATACTAAGGCTAGAACGTGCCTTATAAACATTAGAAGAAGTGTTAAACAACAATTTACACCAAAACATGCTTTAGGAACAATTAGAGCAAATGGTGTTTTAAAGAGCACAAATAAATTAGGGAACTACCAATAAATTCCCAAGAGATTTCAAATGTGAAATACCTCTAAGATTAGTAATACGCATTAAGCGGAATTAGCGTTTAAACCGAAAACGCACCTTAGAGCACAAAAATGTGCTTTAAAGAAACAAATGTGCGTTAAGCGTGTATATATGGAACGCAAAGGCTAATGAGACAAAAAACCATAAAGAAATAAGGGAACAACAATTAAATGGTCATAGGAGCCATTGCGTATACACACAAATTAAGTATACAAAGTCCACAGCAAACATGTACTAAACTGACGAACGTCAAGGAGAAACCACTAAACGACTTGGTTTAAATTGGAATGAGCAACATGCTATTTCATGAACAAAGTTTCTAAAGGTTGTAAATATATTATGGACACATTTAAACTAGCCAAAACAAATGGCATAGTCAATGTGAACCCGGAAGCACATAAATTGGTGTTTTAAGGCATTTTTGGCTATGTAACATACCTAACACATGGTATAAGTCCTTATGAACGAGTTTAAGGCATCTAATATTACAAAAATATAGGAAGAAACAAAAAAAATTTGACAAAATCGTGACTAAGGCTTCCTACTTCATGATGAGTCATTAAAGGTGTTAAAATTCAATTTTGCTTACCTTTTACTTACCATGACTTTCCTTGATTGCCTTATCACCTTGTCCCCTGAGTAAATCATTAATCAGACACTTACCTGTCATATGAGAGCTCCCAAAGTCGTAGCTCCTCCTCTCTTTGAAGAAACAACACAAAAAAACTCCAATGTTCTTAGATTAGTGCCTTAAAGAACACCTTGTCTTGCACAGATCATAAATTTCTCATATTAAGTCCAAATTTTAAGCTTGATAGCTCATTGGAATCCTCTTTCGAAGAGATTTACAACCATAGTTCATGAGCCCCCAGATCCTCAGGAAAAACCACGAAGAAGTGCCTTTGATTCTCGAGGTAAAACATTGTCTTCTTGGAAACTCTTTCTTCTTTGATTTTCATCAAGGCCGAGTGCCTAGGGTTACTAACCCTTCTTATTTTTCATCTTATTATATGATTTTGGAGCCAATTTCTCTAGCAAATTGCTGTCAAAATTTCTAAGGAAAACAAGCTTAATATTAAGCTAAAGGTTAATATACAAGGTAAATCCTACAACTACCTATTTCAAGGTTCTAATTGTTGATATATATAATGATCTAACATATTGTTCATCTTTTTATTATTACCGAAATTATAAGTGTGTTAGATTAAATTTTTGACGCATTAAATGTTAATATTTTGTAAATCTAAAATTAGATTTATACTCCTTATGATATAAGCTTCAATATAAACTATCATAATATACAAGAAAAATTCATATACTATGAATTTCAATATGGCCGAAAATTAAGGGCTTATCAATGAGTTAGAAAAATTATCTAACTTAGTTAAATTAAAGGAATTAGTGTAATTAAGAGTAATATGTAAAATTTAAGAGGTTTTGGTACCTAATGGTGATTGCCGAAAATTAATGGGGTCAATATGGAATTTTTGAGAGTTTAGGTGATGAGAAAATAATTGTAGAATTAAGTTTACAATTTATAAAAAGTTTATAAGTATTATAAGGAATTTATAAGGTTTTTTAAGGTTAACAAAAGATGGTATATATATACTATAACATTAGATAATTAAATCTGGTGATTTAGAGATGTTTAAAATGATTTTTGATGTTCAAAAATCTGTAGGTAAATTAGTTACGAAAATTAGAAATTAATTAGAGTTAAATTGGTTAATAAATGAGTTAGGATAAAAGGAAAGACCACAAGGGTAAAATGGTAATTTCATTGGTCAAACGTGGTCAAACTTGGTCAATGACAATTTATAAAATGTTTAGAGGATCTAGAATAAAATTTGTAGCAAAAGATTAAATATTAAAAGGATAAAGGAATAAAAAGTTAAGTTAAATTAACTTTAGGGGTAATATTGTAAATTATGGAAAGTTAAGGGGTTTGACCATAAAAGACTGGTCAAACTTGGGTATATTTTGGTATTTGACCAAAAGTATAAAAGAAATTAATTAAGTAAGACTTTGGAAATTAGAAATAAAAATAACAAGTTTAGAACTTATTATGAGTAAAATAGAGATTAAGAGAAAACTATGGGTAAGTAATGTAAATAACACATTTTTATGTGTTTAGAAGGTTAAGGAAGTTAAATAAAAAATTTAGAAACAAGTTGTAAAAGAAACAGAGTTAAGACGGGGTTAAACGAGACCCGTATATAACTTAAGGTATACGAGGGGTATACCCGTCATTTAATAAGTATAGGAGAAATCAATACTTAAAGTATTTTTAATGAAAATACAAGTTACATTAGTGCTCGTATACGTGAATAGTATCCGTATACATGAATAGTAAATACGTATACATGAATAGTAACTACGTATATATGAATAGTCAAATATGAGACGTATACGTGAATAGTAAAATACGAGGCCGTATAAATGAATAGTAGAATACGAGACCGTATAAATGAATAGTGAAATACGGATGAATAGTGAATAATACAAAACCTAGTACAAGGTCCGTATAAGTCTAAAGTTGCTAATGTGCAACTAAATAACTGCTAACGACGTTAGTATGTTAATGAATTAGAATTAAGCTTGAAAACGCTCCTAAATGAACGAACCCGTTTAACGGTATACTATTATGCCCGGGTTAAACTAGGAAGAGGTTTAAGTTGAAAAGAGAACCAAATTAGTTCTAAGACACAGGATACTAATACTAGTTCTGGTTACAGATCTAGATAGTCGGAGGCGTTCGGCGGATTAGGCGAACGTGGTATTACGAGCTAGCGAATCTCCGGTGTACGGTATGGGATTCTTGTAGCTTGCTTGCTAACGAGGTCTACCTCGGTTTGTGTGCTATGTGTTATTGTGATACAACCAAACAAGATTAAACATGAAACTGATTTACTATATTGTTATTGTGTGTCCATTGCACACTAACACGACTTGATTCAGAGCTTGTTCATTAACTATGTTTAGTAACAATTGTATAAGGTTATAAATACTCCTTGTTGTTAGTTGGTTAATACCGAGAGAGGTTTAGCTAACAAATTTTCAATGAGACTTCAACTTACTGGAACTTGGGAGAAGAGGAATCCGGGACTGACTCCGGTCATGCATGTTTAGGTTAGGAGGTCGGCATCTATATCAGATCTGTCTTCCGTATATGGCTCGTCTATGACTTGTCGCCTAGGGTCGACAAACAGACCCGACCATCTCGAGTGAACAGTTCGAGGTGGGAGGCAAATTCAGCAGGCGCGGGAGGGTCAAGCCTACACCCCTCATAACTTAAGAATTAATGTTTACTAACCCAATGAAGCTAATAACTCATTGGCTAGGGTTACCTTGACCCGAAAAAAATAAACAATTTAGTTAGAGAACAACCAGTTCTTTTAAGAGAACGGTTGACACTTATAAGGTATGGTCAATCACGAGAACTAAACAATTCGCAGGCCTCAGGAGTTAGGAATCTAACTTACTCATTAATGGGCGTCCATTACGACGTTCGATTTATTTGAGCTGTGAATGTTTCACATAAATGTGTTGTTTGTTATCGTACTTCTTATTATTAATTGTATGAATAAATAATTGCATGTAAACGACAAAGTAGTCGTGTGTAGCCCTGTTAGCTTGTGGGCTGCACGTTTTTTGTACCAGCCATATGCTGAGCCCCTTGGGGCCTGTGATTTAAACTTTGCAGGTAGGTACCAGACGAGGACTCAACCTGAGAGTAGGAGCGGGTATAGTACTTCGGGTTGCTTTTACATTTGTTACACAGTTGTGCATGTACACTCGTTTAGTATATTGATGAGATGTTAGTATGATGTATTAGGATATGAGATACTCGGTATAAGTTGTGGTTTATGGATTGTAATGTATAGATGCTCGAGTAATTATCCGGTTAGTCAGACCGTGACTTGTAAGAGAGTAGGCCTAGTTAGTCATGTGGGTGACTAACGGCGGTAACACCAATTTAGTAGAACTTTTCTGCTGCGTTGTTAATGTACGAGATGGACTTAGGGCGATGATCATTGTATTTGGAGATGGGGTGTTACAAAAAGTGGTATCAGAGCGTAGTTACGCTCTGATGACTGAAAATTACCGAGCTTAGGAATTACCGAGTTAGGAACTTTAGACTTTGGGATAAGGGTTGAGTATTAGTGCGAGAGGTGCGTTAGTTAGGATTCCCGATGTGTATCGGATATCTATAATATCTAGCCCGCCCTCCGCGCCCCTAGTTCTAAGATACCAGAAATGAACGCCAGAGAGATGACAAGCTTTCTCTTACTTGGGAAAACCCGATCTGGCAATTACTTAGCATTATGCAATACGAGAAGCACCTCGTTATGCAATAGTCTTTCAAGACTTGAAGGTCCTAATTGAAGCGCAACGTTGAAACAGGCGCTACCAACGGGATCCTACCAATGAGAGAATAATAATTACCGGCAACTTGGGTCGACATGCTATGCATCCTATATAACCCCGCCGTACCAGTAAGAAGGAAAGCACTACGAGTGCGATAAGAGGACAAGAGATGCGACAGAAACACCGGACAACAGTCCAAGGGAGCAATAACAGCGGGATAACCGCCAAGAGCATAGGGACTACCTAAAAGTCACGTATGAAGCGGGTAACTCCGAACCTACAAAAAAAGGGGTTGCAAAGACCTAACTGCAATAGCCTAGATGACTAGGAATGCATATGCAAGTCATACTCCAAGATAGGACTACGACCTGACGTAGTGCCTAAAGAGAGTCAATACTCGATAACCACGACGAAGGTGTGGAAACGAGAGTGAGAACCAAGGTGAAAGCAAAAGAAAAAGGGTCCCCTCAGAAAGAGAAACACCATGATAAGTAACTACACAATCAAAAGCAGTCAGGAAGCTGCCCAGATAATCAATTAACCAAAGCCAAAAAGGGCAAAGAAGGAGTCCCATGGACTACCACCTACATGGAGTTTAGGAGGATGTACCATTACCGACGTACACAGTGCCGATAGCCCATCTTGCATGGCGCACTTGCCTTGGTAAGTGCTGGCGCAATGAAGCTATACGGAGAGCCGTGAAGACCAAATGGAAAAACAAACCACGGATATAATACATATTAACACAGGATTACAAATCCTTAACACTAAAGAGCGAAATATTGGGAGGGCCTTACGGCCTGACCATGACAACTAAATCAATACACCAGTCAGCAAGGAGCTGGACTTGGTCAGGAAACTAAACGGCGTGGGCACCAACAACAGACAACCGACACTACAGGTAAGAACATCAAACCAAAACCAAGCCTAACCTTGAATGGAAGAACCGAGGAGATTACTCAACAATGTGAGCAAGACCAGATGTAAGTAATAACCTACAAGGAAGGTATTACGACATACAATGAAGACAGATGACATAACAACTTTCAATAAAAACGGGATGAACTCCCAGAATAATACCATTAACAACACTCTTCATTGAAGATGTTGATAAACCCCAGAAAAAGAATCAGAGAAAACAAATTTAAGCAATGACCTACCTAGGATCAAAGACGTGCAATCACAAAAGAGAGAACCTCAAAAGGACTACGCCATAGAGTTGGTATAGTTGAGTAGAAAAAGAACCATAAACGATGCTTAGTATTGCTTGCCTAACTCATTAACACCCAAGTATGATTAGTCATTAACGGGTGGCATAGTCAACGAAAGTTGAACAAAGTATTGACATGGCAGCACATGATATCCAGGGTAAATATCCGACTTAGACACCTGAAGGTAGAGGCCTAATGAGAACTAATCCTTAATTGCTAAAAGGTGCAAGTCTATGAGAGCGAAGGTATTGTCACAGACACTGATTAACATCGGATTACCTAACCGAACTCCCACAGTAGGAAGCGAGATACAGCAATTTATTGTGAAACCCAATAGTACATCGAATGATGTGACCCAACATTGATAGAGTTCAGAGAACAAGAGAATTACGTGGATAACCTACAGATGAATAAGAATACAACAGTGAACCGAACACCGGCTATCACTTGAGACTAATCAAGAATTAAGGGCCTACGAGCCAAGGATGCTAAATACCTCAGAGCTCGAGGCGCAGGAAAGCATAAAAAGGCTTATATAGGCCATGAGTGAACTACAACTTGTACATAAGAGTGGTTAAAAAAACCTATACTAAATTGAGGAATTGCCAGAAAGGGAACCAATGAGACTAGAGAGATGATACAATGACGAAGGTGGAGAACGAACCACATCTTTTAGGGTGGGGATACCTCTCCTTGTTGTGAGGCCTTGAGTGGGAATAAACCCCTCAAAAAGGGCTTTCACTTCTTAGAGATTGAATACGCTCTATTGGAGAATGGGAACCGTAGACCTTGAAATTACCTTAGACATTCCAGTTACAGATAATAATATGAAGGGCTGCAGAGACAGACCTCATATCCAACACCCAGGATTTAAGAATCAGCAATCTTCAGAGATAAACATTGTGAGTGCGCAGTATGGCACGTCAAGTGACCAACGCTCAAAAGAGCTTATGATTCAACGGATGACTTCTTCAGTAACCGGTTAAATTACATGGTAAATAACATCATAAAGGATGAAAGAATGTGAGAGAAATTAGCCTACTTACGAACCTGAGATTGAAGCAGAACACCTTCATATTAAGAGATAACCATTTTACAACACAATACGGCAACCGCCAAACACCGAAATTAGAGAACTCCCAGTTGTTTACACCATGAAAGGGATTGAAAATAAGACAAGACATTGAAGTCAACAATTGAAGGATTGTGCCATCAATGGGCAATATAAGACAACTAAAGCTACTTCGGTAGTGGAGGCCGGGAGAATAATACCTTTCAGGAAGATTAAGTTACGGTGCACAGCAAAGCAACCACTATATATTAGCCATCAAATATTGACACAAAAGCAATCAGATTTATGAATTAAAACCCGATGTAAGTAAGGTGATGAAATGGGAGACAGACTATGCAGTAACGCCAATAGTCTGGACCATGTGATGAAAGGTTTCACAGGAAGCACACTGTCCATTCCGTAAAGAGTTGGAAGTGCATTCCTAGTAGATCGACATGAGAAATGAGATAAGAGACTCTAAGGAAAGAGACCGCAAATTACTAAGGAATCGAGTCCGTACTAAATGCAGAAGGCATAATGCAGTTATGAACCCAGTTCATGGATATTCCTTGATTAAGTTCAAGAAGAACGACATGTGCGTTATAATGGATGATGTAAGAGGAGATCGACAACAGAATACTTCTCAAATTAGCTGTAACTAAGCATGTGACAAACACTATGAGTGTACTTAAACGAGATGTGGGACGACCGCACTCCAAGGAGCTTGTGGGCCTGATAGACTTATTTATAAGCTAGTCGGGTAAGTAGTAATGTATCAATAAGGTACCCCATATATGTAAACGAGTAGTGTAAGGAACGCGAGAAGTAGTCGACTCCGTACGATAGTCAGAGATGCAAACTCACACCAGAACAGCAATTTACCGTGAACAATTGAGGAGGAAAAACTCAGTTAAACCAATGAGATTAAAAGAGTTAAAGAACTCATTCCAAGAAGAAACATTTAAGAGTTATGAAGTGCGAGAAGCACTGACTAGTAAGTATAAACAGTTTTATGTCTCAAGCTTTTCTAGGAAACTGTGAAGATCAATAAGCACTGAACAGTAACTCTAGAGTATACAAAATCTCAGACTGAGGGTCAGTTAGTGGAAACAATTCAGACGCTGGAACACGCAATAACAACATGAACATCAGATCTCCAGAGAATTGGATAGACAAGCAATATCTCATAGAGACCTTGTATAGAAAAGACCACACGTCCATTAAGAGACCTTTATTCCTAAATTAAGGATACAAAGGAGCAGTAAAGCATATTGAAGAGGATAGGAAGGGCAAACTAAGCCCCAAGATTATCAGAGTCGCGCAGCAGAAGCTAGTGGACCGTATCTTAAAAAGGTTCGATATACCTAACAAAAGAGAAAAATGAATGATGTGTCTCACATCTTCCAGTCGAATAAGATATACGACATATCTACCAAATACTTTGGAGCCTTAGAGGCTACACTGGAACCCAGTTGTAAGATTGGTATAAACACCATTAAGAATCCTTGATACAGAGACTAAGCCATTACCATGGTGAAGACCCTCTGACCCAAATCATAATGTGAGATAGACTACATGGAAGCTAGAATGCTCCATGACACCTAAACATCTTGAACCTATGTCCAAGGATGATATAATGTTGATTACGTGGGCGTAATCCATTTTAAAGGGGGTAGAGCACCCAATCGCTTAGTGTATGCTTCACGTATTGAGTACGTAAACTACAGTGTGCATAACACAATACAATTAGTTGTGATGTTTGTTATGTATGTTATAAAACACATGTATTCATTCTTATGTGGTTGTGGTTATTACGCACAATTAAATGCGAATACCAGATGTATTAGAGGACGACCTCGTTAACTTCGGTGCGAGAATTAAGGAAAAGGGAGTAGAAACTCCAGGGAAATTCAAATCCCTATGATATGTATTGATATGAGACCAAATATGGTAATGTTATGAGGTATGAATCGCTATGAGACTGATGTAGAACCTAGTAGGAATTAAATTCTCTAAGTAATTGCTGAGAGGTGAATTAAGAATGACTTATGGACTGAGTTCTATAATTTAGAGATGTATTGATTTATGATTATGACTAGAAGGACTAAAAGATATAAAATGCTACATGAATAATTTTTGGTTGTTTGAAGTTGACGTGGGAGGTAGATCTTGATCTTGGCCAGATCAAGGAAAGCTGAACACAAATTGGGGTGAAAGGATAGTTCAACACTGATGCTGATCACATCAGGGTCGGATGATTCCTGAAACTCCCTACAAGTGGTCACAATTAACCACGTTAAGAGTAGATGCAGTAGCATAAAGTGGAATTGAAGTTGAGATGTATTTTCTTTAATAAGCCTTGCTCATGCAAAGACATATTGTGTGACAAATGTGGTAAATATATATATATATATATATATATATATATATATATATATATATATAATATATATATATATATATATATATATATAGTATATATATATATGTATGCAGACCTTGTGAGCCGAATGCCTATACAATATTGAGTGATCTATATGATCTTTTTGTGAAGTTACCCTTGTGTTCTAAGAGATATAGATACATAGGAACTTTGGGGACAAAGTTCTTTTAAGGGGGGTAGATTGAAATACCCCAAACCTTAATATATTAATGAACTATCTAATTAGGATATACTAAGGCTAGAACGTGCCTTAGAAACATTAGAAGAAGTGTTAAACAACAAGCGCCAAATCGCTTAGCGTATGCTTCACGTATTGAGTACGTAAACTACAGTGTGCATAGCACAATACAATTAGTTGTGATATTTGTTACGTATGTTATATAAACACATGTATTCATTCTTATGTGGTTGTGGTTATTACGCACAATTAAATACGAATACCAGATGTATTAGAGGACGACCTCGTTAACTTCGGTGCGAGAATTCAGGAAAAGAGGAGTAGAAACTCCAGGGGAATTCAAATCCCTATGATGTATTGATATGAGGCCAAATATGGTAATGTTATGAGGTATGAATCGGTATGAGACCGATGTAGAACCTAGTAGGAATTAAATTCTAAGTAATTGCTGAGAGGTGAATTAAGAATGACTTATGGACTGAGTTCCATAATTTGGAGATGTATTGATTTATGATTATGACTAGAAGGACTAAAAGATATAAAATGCTACATGAATAATTTATTGGTTGTTTGAAGTTGACGTGGGAGGTAGAACTTGATCTTGGCCAGATCAAGGAAAACAGAACACAAATTGGGGTGAAAGGATAGTTCAACACTGATGCTGATCACATTAGGGTCGGATGATTCCTGAAACTCCCTACAAGTGGTCACAATTAACCACTGTAACACCCTAACTATGTACTTAACATTAGACGAGATCGCAGCGGAAAAATAACTAAACGATTCGGTGCTACAACGCCGTCAACCACCCACGTGGTTAACAAGGTAGAATAAACACAAGTGTACTGGTCTGATGATCAGACTCCCGAGCATTAGGTACTTACATCAACCATATATACATAGCCAACATACCGAGTATTTAATACAAACTGTCACTGTATATTGTACATATAACTCCACTGTCATCTGTAACACGAGTAGTACCAAAATATAATGCCACGGGAGCACAGACGCATCCCGGGCTCAACATCCAAAATAATCAAAAGTAAATCTGCAGCCTAGAACCTACAGCCAATCCGCTTCCTCGATCCTCATCCTGCAGTAAAAATATGGAGCCCCCGAGGGGGTCAGCAACCCTTGGCTGGTATGGTTAACGCGCAGCCCATCGGCTACCGGGATTCGCGCAACTAATTGTCATGATGACATGGCATTCATTTTAAACATAACATAACATATGGCATAGCAATATTATTGCATAGCACAACATCACATACACAGTGGATACTCTTTCCACAATAACAAACCAAGAAGGTTAAACAACATAAGAAGCCTAGAGAATGGTTCACTCTCATGTTAAGCTCGTTACACACACTCATTACCGTTCTGTTATTCGAACGAGTAACTTAAGTCACAGATGGTTCAGATATAGTGACCCGAACACACCACACAAACACATGTTCTCACTAAACCGATCATAAGTCAGAATAGGTAAGCTTTGGAGGAAGCTAGCGGGAGATCGAACGCCAAATAATAGAGAACAATCTTAACAACATAAGAGTCGAATCTGATTCAGATATCTACTCTTAAACTTACATGCATGACCGGACAACCGGATTCCTCACTTCCCAGTTAGCACTTGTTAGAAGTTCAACAGTGGAACTTAACAACAATTCACAACAAGTGGTAATTCATGTTAGACACACACAAGGGAAATGAGTCACATCATAACATCACAATAATATGAACAACTGTAAACTCATTACATGAATTAAGTCTTACAAGGTTGTAAACATACAGAAAAACAAACAACACACAAGCCGGTGTAAACCGGTAGGCAACAGACTACAAGAAAACCATACCTTGGTCCTTGCTTTGACTGGTTTCCACCTTTGAAGAATCCTATACACATTTAGTAACGGCGGTTAATTAATGTACTAACCCATTGTTAACTTTTACTTCACTTAACTAGTTATCTTGTGTTCACACTTTGTTATAACTTTTCACCCCTTTTAATTGCCATTATAACTCACCTAACATATCTTAGATAACCTCATATCATCATTACTAACTAAGCACCATTTTTAGACAACTTTTCCTAACCTTAAACAAGATTTTTGGCCAAAACAGTGGCATGTCCGAACTTGTGTCCGAGTTTCCGAAGTTCGGACATTGGTCGAGAGAATATTAGAAGAAAATTTCAAGTGTCCGAACTTGTGTCCGAGTTTCCCGAAGTTCGGACGCAAGTCGAGGATAAATCTGAGAAAAGAGACGGGTGTGTCCGAACATCCATGGTCGGACAGAAGTCCGGACACTGGCCGAGACTCAGAAAATTCTAACACAACAGGGCATGTCCGAACGTCCATGTCCGGACGGAAGTTCGGACGTGCCAAAACACTCATTTTCATAGCCTCAAACACTTACTCAATTCTTACTGAAACAGAAAATCTATCCTGGCAAGATCCAACTTGGTCAATGTGACAGTACATCTATCCTAGTACGATCCGGTCTGACCTTCTATCCTACATTACCTGGTCTCGGACTCAGAATCTCGCGAGAGTAGAGAGGGAGAAAGGAGCTTCTATTAGAATCGAATGTGAGTTTATTGCCAATATCACGTCTATTTCACGGGGGTACACCCTTATTTATAGTTTTTTGGGCCTGGTCTTTTTGGTGCCAGCCTGTATTTTACATGTTTAAGTACAGTTCTACCCCCTCCTAGAATCTTTGACCGACCACAAGCGGCCGGTCGTATGATGCTTTGCTTTGTCTAAGCTCTACTTTCATCCGGCTAGGGGTGGCCGGATGCTCTATGTGTTTGCATTTCCCTCCGGCTAGAGGCGGCCGGATGTTCTATAAGCCTCTGACCTCATCCGGCTAGAGCGGCCGGATGCTCTACGTATCCTGCTTTTGGCCTGGCGCTATTTCTTCCCTTCTCATCAGTCCCACAAGTTCTATCTTTCTGAATTTCGGTGAAGAAAATAGAACTTCTGTGTCTTGTGTTTTGGTGAAAAAATTTTGCGTCTGCCTGTGGCCAATTTCGAGGCTACCCAAGTTTTGTTGTCTCCTTATCTCAGTCCCACAAGTTCTTTTTCTTCATACTTGGAGAAAAGGAACTTTTGTTGGCCACAGGCGTAGCTCGTGGTTCGTTCCGCTTTTTGAATTTTCCGCCCGTTGTCGGTGTAGAATACGTAGGGCCTTTCTTTCGACTAAACGTCGGAAGCGTCTTTAGGAAGTGCGCGGCCCTTTCTCTCCCCTGTAAAAAAAGACACTTTTTTTCGCACACATATATATATTATATTTTTTTGAGCGGGAAAAAACTTTCCTTAAAGCCCAATCTTTTAGCTCTTCTTCTTTCCTCTACTGGCCCTTTACTTCGACCGTTCTTCTTTCTCGCCTTCCTGTCGTCGTGTGCTACCTCGTCTTTCGCCGTCATCCTTTGATTCTTCGCCAAGCTTGACAATGTCTTCCTCCTCAGCCAAACAGAGCAAACTCGCTACCAAATTTCCGCCCGCCATTGAAGCGATTCAGGGCTCTCAGTCCTCTAACGGCTTTCGCCCCTCGTACCTGAAGCCCGCAAGACCCTCCGATCTGGGCGTCAGCCCTTTCCTTCTTCTCTAATTCATCCTCCATCTGATTGTCTCGGGGCTGTCGAAGCCCCACTTGGCACACAAATTTTTTTGCCATCCTCTGATTCCACCCTAACGACGATTTTGGCCTCGGGTACGTTGTCTACGCTGATTTCTTCCGCTCCGGTTTGACCATTCCCCCCACCCTTTCGTGCTAGGGTTCCTCCTTCGCCGCTGCTGCACCCTCGCTCACCTTCATCCGAAGGCCATTTCGCACCTCCACGCTTTTGTTTCTTTGCGAGGAAAGCAAAATTCGGCCGGAGGGTACTGACTTCGTCCGATTCTTCACAGTTAGGAAGGATCCTGATAGCCTAACCCTCATCGCGAAGACTGGGTACACCCTTTTTGACTATAAGAAGGCCCACGACTGGGGGTCGCGGTGGTTCGTCGTCGTTCCTCCGTCCGGCCGAATCTTGGGCGTCCCATACTCTGCTGAGGTCGGAAAAGGTCAGTTGTTCAGCCCCCAAATTCCTCGGCTGAGATCCCTATTCGAAGGTTCTGAGGGCAGTAAACAAGAAACTGCCGACTGTCGAGGCATTTTTTACAAAAGAACGCTTGTCTTCTCTGAAGACACATCACAGTAAGTGTCTTTATTCCTTAGTATGAGTTTGTCGCTTCATTCGGCCTCCTTATTGTTTGGATATGTTGTTTCAGACTTTTCCAGAAGGGGGAAAAGATCAGTCCTTCCATAGCTGGAACTTCGTCACCTTTAAGAACGGGGACGAAAAAATTAACTACTACGATACGCTGGATGCGGCTACTGATGCGGCTGAGCAGCTTTTGGAAAGCGCTGCTCCGGCAAAGCGCTCCAGGCGAGAAGCTGGTGATGACCAGGCTGGTCATTTGAAAAAAAGAAGAGGCTAGAATCTCCTGAACGTGCTGGCGTCGGGCAGTCAGGTACATGGCACGTGAGCCCCAAGTCTGGGCGCCGTGTCTTCCTTCCCCTCACCCCTGGTTCAGGTTTAGACCTTGGTTCTCGCCCGGGGCGGGAGTCCGGTCATCCGACTCCTATTTGTGAGTTATTTCCTGATTTGACGGGTTACTTTTCCTCAGATCCTGCTCAGGAAAACACCCTGGAGGCCACAGACCTCCGCGTTGGTCCTTCGGCTGGAGAAGGTTTTGTTTGCTTTGCCGCCTTCTCCTGTCCCTTAAGTTTCCTTCTTTTTTGTATTCTTTTTTTTTAGTTTCATTCTTCTGGTTCTAACTGTTTTTATCATTGCGGCAGCCGCTGCTCCTGCCAAGAGAAGATTAAAAAAGAAAACAACATCGAAACCGAAGGCCGTAGAGCCACAAACCTCTGGTGATCCTGGAGCTTCAGGATCATTCTCCATCGATGTTGCTGCGGCCGTGGATGCGGCAAGGGAAAGAGCAATGGAGTATCGGCAGGTGCCGGAGGACCCTGAGCTCCGAAGTAAGCAAAGAGAGGATTATATAGCCTCTCCTTTGCCGGAGGGTCCCGAGCCCCAGGGTGAGCTGAGAGAAGGCTACATAGCCTCCTCCTCCTCTTCCCCTCCTCCTCTCAGGAGTCCTACACTGGTCCCTCCCAGAAGGAAGGGTGGTTTTACCATTGCGGGCACCCTCTTCCTCTGATAACCTGTGATGCCGCCAA